>JARBWK010000001.1:166503777-166523365 GCA_030556195.1 Anolis apletophallus | reverse complement strand
ATATGGAAAGTATATAACACAACGAATGGCAAATCTATATTCCCTGTTTGGGAGATGTTCGGGTCAGTTCGGGAAACCCAACGCTGAGTACCACCGCAAGTTCTAATCTACGCTACTTACTCATTTAAAGACTATATATATTTCTTTGAACCATTAAGGCATTTTGCAAAGTGATTTTTCTGAGTAAGGTCGATCTTGCCATTGTGCTTCTGCACTTGCGTGTACTACATCTCCCAAACAGGGAATATTGATTTGCCATTCGGCTATTATTTTGTGTTATGTACTTCCATATATGAACGGTGTATCAAGACACAGAATTATAATTTGTTCCAATTATATTGCTAAGCTTGCAAAGTGCTAATGAAATATTTTTATATCATTTATTACCATTGACTTAAATAATAATATCTGCAAAACGTGCATATTGTTGTTTTCTTGTGATTTCGATACGGTTTACCCAGTGTTTGACTTGTCTGGAACAACCTCCCCAGGGAACTTAGGCAAGCCCCCACATTACAGTACTTTTGGAAAGAGCTAAAAGCTTGCTTTTTTCAGCAGGTCTTTGACAATGTTTAAGATATTAGACATACTGATCATCAATTACCTTCCCACATTATATCTATTTTCTGATGGGTATACAACTGGGATATTAAATCAAGTGTATGGATCTTTTAATCAATGGCTATTGCCATATTTTACTGACTCTAGTTAATAGAGGTTGCCATTGTTAATTTTATATGTCTGGTTTTATGTAATTGTGTTATTGTTTTCATGTTGATGTATTGCTTTTTATATGGCATCATTGTGGTGCTATTTTGTGAGCCACCCCAAGTCCCTATACAGTAGTTGTTGTTGTTGTCTTTCCTCAATAAAGTGGTGAGAGTCATATTTGAATATTTGAAGGAATGTCATATTGAAGATGTAGCAAGCTTTTTTTCTGCTGCACCAGAGATACAAATCAATAGATTCAAATTGCAGGAGAAGAGATTCCACCTAAACATTAGGAAAAACTTCCTGATAATAAGAGCCATCAGAAATTTTTGACAGTGGAATAGGCTGCCTCAGGATGTGGTTAATTGATTCTTCTCCTCTAGAGGTTTTTTAAAAAGAGACTGGATCACAATCCATCAGGAATGCATTGATTGTATGTTCCTGTGTGGCAGACTGGGGCTGAGCTTCATGGCCCTGATGGTCTTTTCTAATTTTGTGATTTTATAAGAAAATAAATGTTCTTGAGGGCCTAAGAGAACCATGTATGGATATCTCTGCCATTCCCTGTAGAGCCGCTTGTGCCTTTTAAAACCAATGTGTGAAAGTTAGAAAGTGTTGCCAAGTCAGACAACATGCAGCATGCTATTAGAAAGAGTAATTCAGGAATAGTCTCCTTCAAAAGCAGAAGCATTTCTGCAAGTGAAAATCACTTTTTGGACTACCCTGTGTCTCTATCACCTCTGCTGATTATGTCTTACAGCAGTGCTGTCCAACTTCTAACCGGCCAAGGGCCGGACTTGAGGTCACTGATGACCTGGGGGGCCTTTCAGCCCCTCCCCCAGCCCCAGCCCCGCCCCGCCCCGCCCCCAGCCCCCTCCTAAACTGTCATTCTCCCTCCTCCTCTTTCTCAGGCGCCGGGGCGCATGGGACACCAGCGGCGCCGGGAAGGAGGAGGAGGCCCACCTCCTCGCACCCTCCCGCCCTTCCCGGCGCAGCAGGTGTCCCGTGCGCTGTGGCACCGGGGAAAAAGGAGGAGGAGGAGGAGGGAGAGTTCTCCCTCCTCCTCCTCTTCCACCGGCGCTGCGGTGCAGGGGAAAGCAGCGGAAACCCCTCCTCCTCTTTTCCCCACCTGCGCCTTGCCCGGATCCTGAGGCGCCGGCCGCGCGGGAAAGAGGGACGAAGGAGAAGGCACTCCGCTGCCTGCCGTCCCCTTCGGCCCTCTTTCCCCGCCCGCGTGCGTGGGGAAAGAGGGATGAAGGAGAAGGCAGTCCCTCTTTCCCCGCGCGCGCCGGTGCCCGGGAGCCGGCGCGCGCGCGGGGAAAAGAGGAGGAGGAGGAGAGTTCTCCCTCCTCCTCCTCTTTCCCCGCGTCGCTGCTTTCCCCTGCTTTGCCGCAGCGGTGGAAGAGGGAGGAGGAGGGGAGAACTCTCCCTCCTCCTCCTCTTTCCCGAGCGCCCGGGCTACGAAACAACAGCGGCGCCCGGGAAAGGGAGGAGGAGGAGGAGGAAGAGAGAACTCCCCCTCCTCCTCCTCTCCCCCCCCACGCCTTTGCCCGGATCCAGGCGCTGTATGGGGAAAGGGACGAAGGAGAAAGCTGTCTGCTGACGGCCTTCTCCTTCATCCTCATCTTTCCCCCGCCGCGCCCTTGCCCGATCCCGAGCGCCGGCGCAGGGGGAGGAAGGAGGGGCGAAGGAGGAAGAAGGCAGCCAGCTGACTTCCTCCTCCTTCGCCCCCTGCTCCTCCCAGCGGACGCGCCCGCTGGTTCAATCGCGAGCCGCGGTGCAGGGGAGGAAGGAGGAAGGGCGAAGGAGGAGGAGCCAGCTCACTTCCTCCTCCCTGCCCCGCCTCCCCCCCCCCGGCCGCCATTTTTTAAAAAAATAGATTTTTTTTTAAAAAAAAAGGTGGCCGGGGGCATAGCAGGGGCTGTGTCCAACAGGCTGGGGGGCCGTGTACGGCCCCCGGGCCGCCAGTTGGACAGCCCTGTCTTACAGGATATCCAGGGCTGACATTTGATATAGTTGAGAATTTTGACTTCCGGCGAGCAGAGATGGCGGTAGGCACGGGAAAACGGGGCTCCGGCTTTCCCAACTCCGTAGAGTCGTGAGAGGGACGCCACTGCCCCTCTCTCTCGGTGGATCGATACCGAGAGATACGCAGAGCACCCGGTGCCCTTCTGACGGCCATAAGCCATCCCTTCCCTCAAGGAGGGGGTGCAGGGGCCCAGATAGGAGCCCAGGGTGCGGACGGCTCGGAGGAAGCGGATCTACGGATCTGCAATAACTACATGCCCCTGCTCCAAAGAATAGAAAGAAACCAGCTGGGAACCAGCTCTAAGAAAGATCAAGCAACTCAGCTGCTACGTGACAGTAACGAACTGCCCGGGATAGAACAACGAATTGTAAGTGTGGGGCTATACACCCGCTGAACTGGGATCGGGGGGAAAGTGTTAAGAAGGCGGAGGGAAAATAAAGAAGAAGCAACAAATTCCCCCCCCCCCCCCGGCCCGCTTCTAGAAACTGGCAACCAGCACTATTATCAAACCAGAAAGAAGCTGCACTGACCTTGAGCGCCATATTGTTGTGTCTGACTCCGGGCGTCTTTGTAAACAACTCGGTGATAAGAGGAGGAACTTCGGAGTCTGCGCGAGAGGAAGAGAGCAAGAAGATTATAGAGGACTATAGAGCTATAGAAATCTCGCGGGAGGAGTCGAAAGGGGGGTGTGGTGAGCGGCGAGTTGACGGGGCAACATAGAGCTACCAAAGTAATAGAACAAGGAAGCACCCGATCCGTCCCCCCTTGCGGAGGTTTGTGAGACGGAATACCGGTGCAAAAGGTGAAATAAAATAAAAAAAAAAAAAAAAAAAAAAACATATTCCCACTTCCAGAGAACATAAAGGGAGTTAAAAGGTTGGAAGGAGATCCAGCGGGATGACGACACCTAAAAACACCACCAAGGAAGGAAGAGATCCAAGCACGGCGCTGGTGCAAGGAGGGGTCCGGGAGCGCAGCGGCAGTGAAACCACAAGCATGAAGGATCTGTTATGGAGCTTCAGAAAATGAGAGAGGACCAACGTGAAAATCAAAATGAATTCAAATCGATATTAGCAACCCAAAATAAGAAGTTGGAAAGAGAAAATGGATACTCTGAAGACGGATATTAAAGGAGAGCTACACCAATTGAAGAATGACCTAGTGGCTGCCTTCACCAAAATAGATGAAATAAAGATCAAAAGTAAGGTGATGGAAGATGACCAAAGACAATTGAAGAAAAATGTGGAAGAAATGCGACATAAAAGTGACAAGATGGAAACTAGGGTGGACAGGCTCAAATAAGTGAAACAGATGGGCAACCGATTTAGAAATTTGGAGGAGAGACCAGGAGAACACAAGGTTGAAGGTTGTAACCCTATTGGCCACCTACCTGGAAAGAAGTCTGAACGAGGTGGAGGCAGAGGTTGATAGGGCTTATCGAGTCCAATCAGCTTATGCAAAACAACACAAAACCCCTCGCGACATCATCGTGAATTTTGTCCGCAAGGTGACCAGAGATAATATTCTGCGACTGGTGAATAAGAAACCAATAATACAAAAGGGAAAAAAAATCATCGTCCTCAAGGAGATACCACAACAAATTTTGCAACAAAGGAAAAAATATAATTTCTTAACTGAAGAGCTGAAAAAACGCAAAGTAAAGTTCCGCTGGGAGAAGATGGAGGGCCTGATGACGACGTACAAAAGATAGAAGTTGGTGGATAACCACCGAAGACAAAGCCAGAGACTTTTATGATAGGTTGGTCAAGGACACATCGAATAATAAGCATGGTCCATCTCAGAAGAGACCAAGGCTCAAGTCGCCGGAGGAAGAGGAGACGAAAGAAAATCAAGCGATTGCACCACTGCCTACAGGAGAAGAAGACGCGGGAGAAGGAGAAGACGATGAGTTGGAGGAGGGAGAAGATGTGAGCTATGCCTGAGCCCCCTTTGAGGATTTACTCACAAAATGTGAACGGATTAAATTCCCCATGCAAACGAAAACGTATTTTTAATCAAATAAATAAAAAGAGATATCAAATTATAGCATTACAGGAGACCCATATCTCCCACAAGCATGTTTCTCATTTAAGTGACAAAAAATTGGGTAGGGTTTTCTTTTCATCTATGGATACAAAGAAAAGAGGGGTGGCGCTGTATATACAGGAAGCCCTCTCTCCAGTGTTCATGTTCAGAGACACTGAGGGAAGAGCAATAGCAGTACAAATTAACTTTAATAATGAAAAAATATTAATTTGTAATATATATGTACCAAATGGGCCAAAGACCAAATTCATAAAGTTTTTAAGAGAAAGTATAGACAATACTGAAAGTGATCATTTGATAGTGATTGGGGACTTCAATGGAGTCTTGGATAGTAAGATGGATAAAAACACGGCAGGGAATAAAAACAGGAATATGGAATCTAGTCTTCTACCCAAGACTTTTTGTCATTTAAGGAGGACATGGCCTAGAGAGATTCTTGGAGGGCCATGAATCCCATGGGAAAAGACTATACCTTTTTTTCCCTCGCCATAAATCATGGTCGAGGATAGACATGATTTGGGTGTCCTCCCCATTAATAAATAAAATTGAGAATATCAAAATACTCCCACGCATCCACTCAGATCATTGCCCAATTGAATTGATGCTGAATAGCCCCATCATTAGTAGACAGTGGAGACTGAACGACAACCTCCTAAAAGTAGATTTGGATATAAAAAAAAAAAAACAGGGAGCTCCTGAGGGAGTTTTTTGTTTTTAATGACACTGAAGAGATCAAGTTACAAACATTATGGGACACAATGAAAGTGGTGATGCGAGGGTATTTTTATACAACAAAATGCACAAAAAAGGTAAGCACGGAATAGAGAGCTAAAAGAAGTAGAGGAAGAGATAGGGAAATTGGAATCACAACTGAAAAGATCCCCAAACAAGAGGGGATTAGTAACAAACTCCAACAGCTGACAAAAAAGAAACAGAATTTGGATATGGAGGCCCTAGCCAAGAAATACAAATTTATAAAACAATACTTTTGAAAATGCAAATAAACCAGGAAATGGCTCGAGGAGGAAAATCAGAAAAAAGCGACAAACACAACACATTACTAGGATAAAAACAGGAAATAAAACATATACATCAAATAAAGACATCCAAACACAATTTATAGATTTTTACAAACAATTATACAAGAAGGATGAGATTTCGATAGATAGGGTAACCAAGTATATTTCGGATAGGGGCCTAGGGCAAATATCTGATGAGGAGAGAGAGGCCCTGAATAGGGAAATATCCGAAGAAGAAATTAGGGAAGCCATAGCTAAATTGGACAATAACAAAGCTCCAGGACCCGATGGGTACTCGGCAATATTTTATAAAACAATGGAAAAAGAGCTAACCCCCTACCTCAAAAGAATTATGAATTCCATTTTAGAGAAGCAGGAGGCCCCAGACACTTGGAAAGAAGCAGTGATAGTGTTGATCCCAAAGGACCCTTTGGATGTGGAAGATGTCAGAAACTATCGGCCTATTTCCTTGCTAAATTGTGACTATAAAATATTTGCCCTCATTATCGCAAATAGATTAAAAGAATTCCTGAAAAAGTGGGTGGGAGAGGACCAGGCGGGGTTTCTGCCTAATAGAGGCACGAAAGATAATTTAAGAGTAGTTTTGGATATCATTGAATACTATGAGTCAAATATACAAGAGGAGTTGGCCCTTCTATCATTGGACGGAAAAGGCCTTTGACAATATAAATTGGAGTTTTATTGAATCAGTTCTAAACGAATTAGATATGGGATATAGTATAAAGAATGCCTTTGGCGCAATTTACTCCAAACAAGAAGCCCGATTAAAAATTAACAATGAATTATCAGATAAATTCCAAATTGAAAAAGGCACAAGACAGGGTTGCCCGTTATCTCCCCTGCTGTTCGTGATGTCGATTGAAATATTGTTGAGAGGGATAAGGGAGGATAAAGATATCATAGGTTTGAAAATAGCAAATCAGGAATATAAAGCTAGAGCGTTCGCGGATGATGTTATTTGTATTATACATGATCCAATCAAAAAAATATTCCAGACTTGGATGCAAAAAATTCAAGAGTTTGGAAGTCTGGCCGGATTCAAACATAATGAGAAAAAACAGTCATGTTGACAAAAAAATGTGTCGAAAAATCAAGAAGCCCTGCAACAAATAACGGGGTTTCAGGCCAAAAATTCACAATTACTGCAAAATAATTATGAGGAGAAATGGAAGGAGATAAAAAAAGATTTAAAAAATTGGAATTACTTAAACCTCTCGTTACTAGGGAGAATTGCGGCCATCAAGACGAAGATCCTTCCCAAACTCCTTTACCTATTCCAAAATATACCGATTATTAGGAACCAAAAAATATTCCAGAGATGGAAGAAAGACCTATCTAATTTTATTTGGAATGGAAGGAAACCAAGAATAAAGTATAAGGTAATGATCGACAGAACGAGCAGGGGGGGGTTCGGATTACCCGATCTCAAAGCATACCATGAGGCATGCGCCTTGTTATGGGCAAAAGAATGGATAATGTTAAAAATATGACGCTGCTCACTCTGGAGGGATTCAACCTCAGAGTGGGCTGGCATTCGTACCTGTGGTATGAACAGAGTAAAATTGAAAAAATTTTGGTAACCATTTCGTTAGATCGGCAGTAATCAAAGTTTGGAATAAATTTCGACCATACTTCCACTCTAAAACACCACTATGGGTCTCCCCCCTAGAGGCAAAGCATAGAAGATTACTGGGCTGGCAAAGTTGGCCAACCTATAATGATCTTTTAAAGAAAAGCGGGGAGGAGTTGAATTAAAGCCCATAGAGGAATTAAGACTCCAATTTAAAAATATGTCTTGGCTTCAATATGTACAAATTAAAGAAGTATTTAAAAAGATATAATTATAGGCTTTGAGAATAAGGAAGAATTCTGGGAAAAAATTAATGGCAAAAAAGAAGTAAAAATATTACGTTAATCTACAACAAATTATTGATTGGGAAACGGAGACAGAAGAAGTCAAAGGCTGCATGATAAATTGGGCCAAAAATATAGGTCGACAGATTAAACTACAAGAATGGCAACAAATTTGGAGTAAAAAATCAAATATACCTATGCAGCCAGTTTGAAAGAGAATTGGCTTAAGATCTTCCATAGGTGGTACTTGACCTCTAAGAAGCTCAGTACTATGTATAAAAACAACTCCGACCGCTGTTGGAAATGTAAACTACATGAAGGAAGCTTCTACCACCTGTGGTGGACTTGTGACAAGGCAAATAGATTCTGGAAGGAAATCCAGTCACTGACACAAAAAAATTTTGCATAAAGAGATATCATTGAAACCGGAATTCTTCCTACTCGGCCTAACTGATAAAGAAGCCCATTTGAATGATAACGAGGACAGGCTGTTCACATACATGATAACGGCTGCCCGAATGGTCTACGCGGCAAAATGGAAGTTGGAGAAGACACCAGATATGAATGATTGGCAGGACAAAATTTGGGAAATCAGAAAGATGGATAAGCTGACCTTCTACCTGAAACAAAGTAATGGAAAACCTATCAAAACTACAGACTGGACTCCATTGGAAGAGTACTTAAAGTCTGTTTAATGTAACACCAAGGCATTGTAAATCTGTATAGCCTCTGACACTCGCGAAGGATAAAAAAAAAAAGGAGTAAACATTTGTAGCATCATTAGTGAATGTAACCTTCAACGATACAATCTTTTTTTAAAAAATAATTGGTCATTGCGAATAGATTGTTTGTGTAAAAAAAAAAAAAACCCGAGGGAACTTGATTGACTGTATGGTAATGGAAGTTATTTCTGTTTGTTTCTGCTGTTTTTTTTTTTTTTTTTTATTTATTTTTTTTTTCCGTGTACGTAGGGTTGGGGTGCTCCCCCCCTACGTAAACTCTCCTTCCCATTGCCCCTTTGCCCCCCCTCACGCCCCTCCTTTCCTTTTCCCCTTTCACCTTCACAGTTGTCTCTTTTTTTTTGTACCACTGCATTATTCAAAAATCTTCATAATAAAGATTTATTAAAAAAAAAAAGAGAATTTTGACTCTTTGAACTGGATAATTATTATGAGATGTGAGGAAGATTTTCCTATGCATGACTCAGAGATTACTTCTTATTGGCAAATCATCTGTGCAAACTGTAAGTCAAATTACAATACCAGCTACAATAAAAATAATATAAAATCAACTCTGTGTGTGTGTGTGTGTGTGTATGTGTGTATATTTATATCTATCTATATATATATCATTGTCTATATAAAAATGAAAACCAACTTACAACATCTGGCAAGTCATAGGTGTTGCTTTACCCACATTACTGATTCCATTACAACTACCTCAATTTGGCCAAACAAATATTCACATTTCCAGAAAAGTAGCAGAGCTGAAACCACAGAAATTATGAGAAACTGTTTATAAACCCAAAAAAGTGTTTATTATGGGACATGAGTGAAAGAAGAATGGAACCACATTAGGTCAAGCACATGTAAACATTTATGGCTATGCGTTATAATTATGGTATATCTGGCCCAGGTAGGGTTCCCATATGTCCCTTATTCTAAGGGACGTCCCTTATTTTGGTCCTAAAATTTGTGTCCCTTATTTTCAGGCCCTGACCCTTATTTTTGACTAGCAGGAAAGGACTGGGCGGAGTTGACCAGAGGAAGGTGCGCGCTGTGGTTTCCATGGCAATGCCTGCTCGGGATTCCAACTCACAGGGCAGCCTGCATCTCCGTTGGAAGGAAGAGGCGATACAGGACTTTTTCAAAGTACAGTAGACTAATTAACCATTACCCAAGGGGAATGTTGGATCATGTTGGATAAAGATAGTTTCGGGTTGCTTGAGAGTTACTCTTAAAATAGGCCTAGCTGTGCGTCCCAATACTATACAATGCTGTGTATCCCATACTCTACTATACCATTAACTATTGACATAATAATCATGAAGATGTAGTGTCTTATAAAATTTATTTTATTTCAATGTTTAGACAGTGCACTTTTAAAGTCAGCAAAGTCAAGTACTAAATACAGATGGAGAAAATTAGGTAGTTCTGATAATGTTTTTTCTGCATGACGAAGCATGCAGAAACCTACCAGGTACTGTTAAGAGGTGTAAGTCAGTTTCTTTTGTGAGTTTCAATCATTATCTTATTCTGTTAATAAAACTATTTCTACCTAATGTTTGAATGTCAAGTTTTTAATGAAGTGTCCCTTATTTTTGTGAAAAATCCCGTAAATGTCCCTTATTTCTTATATCAAAAAATGGCAACCCTAGGCCCAGGCCCTAACATTAGGCAGATATCTGCAGTCATTTGTCTCCAGGACCCACCACAGATGCCCAAAAAAGGACAATTATTAAATGGTGATGATGTGTGCTTCAGTGTGTCCGTATTTTTGTCATTACCATTTCATATATAAGTGATCATTATATCCTAATCATCACGCACTGCACATGAGGCCCTGACGATCTACCCTCAATTCCTGCTATGATTACACCACTGATAGCAAATAACATGAAATGGAGTCACGGTGGTCATTTCTCTCTCTCTCTGGATATTTATTTATGTATTTATTTATTTATTGAGGCTTCTATGCCGCCGACTCCCAGGGGCTCGCGGCGGCTCACAAGAGCCAAAGGCACAATAAAAACAAAACAATAAGAACAATAAAAACAGTTAAAATAGCAGTGGCAAGAAGAGACAGCGATACAGTTCAGCAATAGCATACTTAAAAAATACACGGGCCTACTCGCCAAAGGCCTGCTTGAACAAATGGGTTTTGCAAGCCCGTCTAAACGGGAGCAGGTCCCTCAAGGCCCTGGCTTCGGCCGGGAGGGCGTTCCACAGCGTGGGAGCTATGATAGAGAACGCCCTCCGGCGAGTGGATGTTAGGCGTGCCAACTTTGTCGATGGTATCTCCAGGAAGTTAGCATCCTCGGACCGTAGTGATCTCGAAGGGCAATATGGAGTGAGACGGTCCCTCAGATACGCTGGCCCCAGGCCGTGTAAGGCCTTAAAGGTAAGAACCAACACTTTGAAGGCGATCCGGTGCTCAATGGGTAGCCAGTGCAGGTCCTGCAAGACAGGTGTTATGCGGCGACTGCTGGGGTGCCAGACAGGAGCCGGGCGGCAGTGTTCTGCACCAGCTTGAGCTTCCGGATCGCCGACAGAGGAAGGCCAACGTAGAGCGCGTTACAGTAATCTAGCCTTGAGATGACCGTGGCTTGGATCACTGTGGCCAAGTCGCTCCGGGACAGATAGGGGGCCAGCCTCCGAGCCTGTCGGAGATGGAAAAAAGCAGCCTTGCTGACCGCGGAGACCTGGGCCTCCATGGTCAGCTGGGAGTCCAGATGGACCCCCAGGCTCTTCACGGAAGACAATGGGCATAACGCCGCACCGTCCAGGGTCGGAAGCTGGGCACCTACCCCGCCCGGGCGACCCAGCCACAAGATCTGTCTTCGCCGGATTCACCCTCAACCTACTGGCACGCAGACATCCAGTAACTGCTTCGAGGCAGTGTTGGAAATTATCAGGGACGGATCCCGGCCTGCCCTCCATCCTCAGAATGAGCTGGGTGTCATCTGCGTACTGGTGACACTCCAGCCCATAACTCCGCACCAGCTGTGCAAGCGGCTGCATGTAGATGTTAAATAACAGAGGGGAGAGAAT
Organism: Anolis apletophallus; assembly: GCA_030556195.1. Classification (NCBI taxonomy): domain Eukaryota; kingdom Metazoa; phylum Chordata; class Lepidosauria; order Squamata; family Anolidae; genus Anolis; species Anolis apletophallus. The sequence goes on along the minus strand of JARBWK010000001.1, from coordinate 166,511,915 downwards.
CGCCCCCTGCGGAACTCCACAAACTAATGAGGAGCCCTCAGAGACCACCTCGCCCCTCCTCACACGCTGAGACCGCTGGTGGAGGAAGGAGGCCAGCCATTTTAGGGCTGTCCCCCTCACTCCAGCCATGGCCAGGTGGTGGATCAATAGATTGTGGTCGACCGTGTCAAACGCTGCCGTGAGGTCCAATAACACGAGCAGCGCAGACCCGCCTTGGTCAAGCTGGCAGCGGAGTTGGTCTGTGATGGAGACCAGAACCGTCTCCGTCCCGTGCCCTGAACGGAAGCCGGACTGGAAGGGGTCAAGCCATGTTGCATCATCTAAGAAGGACTGCAGCTGCTCCATTACTGCCCTCTCAACCACCTTGCCCAGGTACGAAAGATTCGACACTGGGCGGTAGTTGGAGGGAACCGCAGGGTCCAATGACAGTTTCTTCAGTAATGGAGCTACCACCGCCTCTTTCAAGCACTCTGGAAAGACTCCTTACTCAAGGGAGCTGTTTATGATATTCAACAGAGGCCCACATAACCCCTCCAGGCAAGATCTAACAAGCCAGGAGGGGCACGGGTCGAGGGAGCAGGTGGTAGGCCGAGCTGCAGCCACTATCTTATCAACAGCATCTGCGTCCAGTGGCCGAAACCGGTCGAGGGTGGGCCCGGCGGAGGGCCACGGAGTCTCAAGCTCTCTTACTGTGTCAACTGTGGCCGGATTGTAGCTCCCACCAACCCAAACCAGCATAGATAAAAGTGAAGAATGATAGGAGTCGAACAACATCTGGAGTATTACAAGTTGCTTAATCCTGTTGCTGCTGGGGTTACTGTAAACATTGATATTTGACCATCCTAGAAATTTAAATAGAGAAAATATGTAAGGAAATGTGTACTCTTTTCATGTACGAATACCCAGGACCACTTTAGAGAAAGAAATGCTTAACAAGTTTCAATGCGCCAAGAGCTCTGTTGATAAGGAACATATATATTGAACACATGAGTTCCTTGGGAGAATATTCAGGCAATGTGTTCTCAACCACTCTGTAAGTATATTGCAAGCTTTTGGCAAAGGACATGAATGTATGCACACTTCAAACAGCAACTTTTCAATGTCAAACAGCGAAATGTATTCTACCGGCAGCCACTTAAATATATTTTACTGGCAGGGGTGGAGAAAGACATTTACTGTAAGTGCAAAAACAGATTGGTTGGCACTGGTCACTTTGTGCCTGGAATTATGCGAAGAGAGAGTGTTCCTTTTCTGCTCCTTCTCAAGTGGGAAAATATCTTGGGATGGCCGTAGTGTCAGACCCAATTGTGGGTGGAGTTATGGAGTAACTCAGGAGGTTTTTTTTAATCGTGTCAGAAGCGACTTGGTAAACTGCAAGTCACTTCTGGTGTGAGAGAATTGGCCATCTGCAAGGATGTCCAGAGGATGCCCAGATGTTTTGATGTTTTACCATTCTTGTGGGAGGCTTCTCTCATGTCTCTGGTGGCACAATGGGTTAAACCTTTGTGCCAGCAGGACTGAAGATCGACAGGTCAGTGGTTTGAATCCAGGGAGAGCATGGATGAGCTCCCTCAGTCAGCTCCAGCTCCCCATGTGGTAAACTCAGGAGTGAAATACAAGAAATAACAGAAGCAGAGGAACTGAAAGACAAGAAAGACACAGAGAGGAATCAGGGCAAATTACTTGTGATTCATTCCTCGCTCTCCACTATAATGATGGATTAACTATGTAAGGTTATAATGCAAGAGCTTACTTCATTTCTTTTTTGCAGTATAGTTAACTTTTTAGTAGTTTTTGCACTATATAGTAGGTTGGCCTCACTAAATGGTGGCGGTAATACATCGCCCAGGTGCGGATTACTGCTGTGGTTCATCACCGGTGCCTTTTATCCTGCTGTGGGTGTTGAGATGATGAAGATAGTGAAAGAGTATATGTTTTGTATCATAAGGCAAAAATAATTATTTCAGCTGAGAAGCAAAAAGCAATGGTTATAACAATTAACTACTTGGGATGGCAATTCTGCATTATATCTACTTTGCAAACTAACTCCCTAAGTTCCCGACCAGCCAGCCACACCTATGTGTACTTGGTTAACTTACAAGTTTTGCCTTGTGCACCTCCTTCCCTGCAGTCAAATCAACATTTTGGACAGAAACAACAGAGAGTGAGAGAAAGCAGTCAAGAGTTCCCTCCCACACTTTTGCCAGTGCTCAGGTATACACATAGTGAAGAATTATGGGGGTAGGGCTATGTTTACAGAATGCTAGGGGCTTCTGCAAACATCACACCCTTCCTCTGTTCATTTTCAGATTTCCTTCCTGAAAATGAATCACCAGAGCAGAGGGAACTTCCCTAGCTGCTAACCACAAGCATGCAGTCAAACTAGACAAAATTTACTGAACAGCATTATTGAGATTGAATAGCATTGCCAACCTACTTATCTTAGAAGAGTTCCCCTGCCTTTGAAAGTCACCGACAAGATACAGGCAAACAGGTTAACCTTTCCCTACCACTGTATCCCCTGTGTTTGTGACACAACTAGAAAAGGGATGTGGTATTTGAATTGTCCAAATATTTTTCTGACTGTAGCTTCCATACACCTTCAGCACTTACTATATTGTCTAGGGCTGATGGGAGTTGAACTCCAAAAATATTTCCAGGGCCACATAGCAAATTTCTGGCCTATTAATATTAGGGAATACAGGGTCTCTGCTTGAACAATGATATGGACCATCTCCATTCACAAGTGACCTATTGGTCAAGTTTTGGGATTTAAGAGGCATCAATACAGGTTAAGTGGATTCCCTAGTATCCTAACATGAGCCAGCAAGATTTAAGTGCCAAGAGGCCCTGCTATTCTGTCCTAGGATGTTTCTTATCTGCATTGTGTTGGAAGTACATTGAGAACATAATGGCTCCTGTGCCTGTTGAAATGCTTCCCAAGTATCTATAAAAAGCTAAGGTTTATACATAACAGTGAAGAGAAGCAGCTGAATTGTTTCCTTTTTTGTTAAGAGTTGAGTGAGTGACTTAAAGCTATTAGATTTGTCATTAAAAGTTAACAACAATACTTGGGATGGTGGTGGGACTGAGAAAAGGGCCTCCCCAGTAGATAGAAACTCTTAAAGCAGAGCTAACTCAAAAATTATTGTATGGTTCGAATACCCTATATAAACAATATGTAATGCCCATATAGATATAAGCTTAAATCATAATGATTAGGCGAAATCAATGTTTTGAGTCACTCATGAACTTCAATGCCCAAGTGGGTAGGAATATGTCCAACAATCAGTTTCCATTCACATGTAATGATTCAGGTAAGTAAACTCAGTTCGCCATTCGAAAGTTCAAAAGCATTTAATGCTTAATCCGGGTTATATCCTCAAAACGCATGTAGAGGTCTTCCAAGATCACAATTTGTATATCCACAGTATTGATGGGTTCCACACAAACACACAACAACAAATTTATTTATATCCTACCACCATCTTCCCAAAGGGACTCGGAGTGGCTCACAAAATCACTCCAGAGTGCTGTACATAAAATAATCATTAGAGAAGCAAAACCCCCCAGTAACAACATAAAATTACAACTGCAAAGACAACGACTACAATAACATCACATAATTTTTTTTTAAAAAATGAAATGCAGTAATACTTGAGGATGAAACTGCCTATCTTCAGTTAACTAGCTAAAATGCCAGAGTGAACAATCAGTCCTCACATGCCACCACTGAAATCTATTCCAGATGAAAGGCTAATTTAAAAAGCCATATTTTAGGCTAGACCAAAAGGTTTGGAGAATGGGGGCTGACCTAATCTCTCGGGGGGCAGGGGTACCAACCAGAAGGCCTTCTCTTTTGTCCCCATCAACTGTACTTGGGATGATGGTGGGACTGAGAGAAGGGCCCCAGTAGATCTCAGAGCCTGCACCGGTTCATAGGAGGAGATACGGTCTCAAAGATAGATTGAACCTAAAATGTATAGGTGATAACCTTCACTTTGATCAGTTCATTGTTTCTGCAATTTAACTATTATTTATATACAGTATTATGTTTGTACACTGGGATAGAAAGAAGGGCTTAGGGAATGTTCTGCATTATTTACAAAAGTAGTTTGATTATTCTTAGATGCTTTGTATTTTGACCACCTGTATGCCTATGCATGAGTGTGTTAGACAGAAAGTTTTTGTTACTCTGACTCAGGCAGCAAATATTTTCAAGCTGGTCCTGCATTGCTCTCTCAACCCTGTCACACAGCCATTGGAGTCGTCCCACATAGTCTTGTGTCATCAGGGGCATGGGTTACCCCGCGCTCATGCCCTGTAGCTCCCTGCTAAAGATGTCCCTGATCCCATGGGGGAAAGTGTGGCGTGTGCGTGGAGCACATGGCTTCTTCCCATTGATTCTAACAGCAACATGGGAAGCCTTCCATGTTGCCCTGCCTACCCTCCTTCACCCACGGAGCCACGCCGGTGTCATTTGATGGCAGCTAGTGGGCTCTGTGGGTGATCTGGGCTAAACTGCCACATGCTGCTGATTTTAGCACTTTGTGATGAGGTCGTCTGTTACATAGTAAATGCTTAGTGCATTGTGATTTCACGGTCTATTTTCCCTAGCCTTTCTGCAACTTCCTGTGTGTAAAATATACTGCTGTTGCTTGATGCTGTATTGGGAGTATTTTATCCAGCACAGGTGTTCCCTATCAGGCAAGCTAGACTATAACAGATTTGGACGTAGTGGTTAAACGTATCATATTGATGCATTAATTCTACTTGTTTTGCTTGTTTGACTAGGATCCCTGGTTATTGTGTGTGTATATTCACAATTCCTGTTGTATAGATGTTGTTGGCATTCTACTCAAAGTGAAGGTCTGTGGTTCACTACTGGTCTCCAACTTAAAAGATGTGAATAGTTCCCATGAAAGAAAGAAACTGTTGCAGTCAAAGAGGATAAACATTGTGTCAGTCCCTGGTAAATTAGGAAAATAACGTGCCAGTCCCCCCACATCAGATAGTTTACGAAACACTGTTTTAGTCAAAGGATCCCAAGCACTATCAGTTCAAACCCAATGAGTAGTCTTTTTCTCATTAACGCATTGTTTTATTGGCAAAACACTGTGGTAATAAAAAAAATGAACTGGGCAGGGGATTACCAGTGGACAACAGTGAGGCCTGGGCCACCTGTAAAAATGGATGAATGAAGTAGTGTGATCACAAACCTAAAGATTAGTTTGGTAGCACAACTGGATCAACACTCAGACAGTAAGCTTGTTACAAAGATAAATGGGGTGAGCAATTTATCTTGTTGATGTTGGCCTGCAACTCCCATGACCTCTTCCCATTGGTTCTGATGAATAGGAAATAAACAATGTTATTGGTAAGTCTCCTTCACTACTGAAATTGATTAAAAGTAAAGAATTGGGGTGGTTTGACACAAACACCATAGAGTGATTTTGGGGGAGGGCGGGCATTCCGGAACAAAAAAAAAAAATTGAACTTTTTTGTCTTTTCATAAAACTGTTGACCCTTGCGTGGTTACAAAAAGCCCTAGAGACACATTTTGCCCATCCCTTTGCTAGACAGTCACAACTACACGGAAGCAGATAACAATAGGAGCCATCAGCACATATTTCTTTAAATATCAAGGAGGACAACTCACAGCTGGATTTCCTGCCCTTGTCTTGGGGACCAGACATTCAAGGCCAAGCACTGAGAACTGAGAATCCTATTTATAATATTGAAACTGATCTGCTTTACCTGTTTGGATTCTTAATGTTTACATATCATCAGGAAGTACACAAGGTTTCAGTTGATGCCGCCCTATACTAAAGCTGGGGAAAATTACTTTTTGGGGGACATCTTCCAGAATTTCAATAGCCATGATAGCTGGACAATATTGGGGGAGATGTCACTCCCAAAACATTACTTTTACAAGCTTTGTCATATCCTGCCAGTTCAGCAATGCCCCGGGCACAGAGGTTTCTATACCAAAACTTTGAAATTAGGGATAGCCTCTGGCAATGTCATTAAGCATTATGAATAAAGCACTAACCACATTAGCTCACAGCTCGTCGATTCAATCATAGACAATTGCATATATACACACAGAGAGAACATGTTTTCTTGTTTAAGAGTTAAGACAGAAATCTTAGCTTAGCTCAAGATGAAATGAGGGGCTTATACCTTTTCATACCTTGGGAAGTTAGGATAAGAACATTTCACTCTAAGTGGCCTCATTGCACTAGAGAAAAAGTCCACTTAAAAACCGGTTGCTGCCTCCCACAGAATTCTGGGATTTGTAGTTTAGGGAGGAGCCTTTAATAGTCTCACTAAACTACAAACCTCAGAATTCTTCAGGAGGCAAAAAACTGATTTTAAGTAGATTTTTTCTCTACTGTGATGATATGACTCGGGTTCAGGTTATCTGCAGAACTCTATTCTTTTTTATAAATCTATTCATGTTTTGGGGAGGTTCTTTTCTCTGTACCTCCACCCTCACAGGTAAATCTGATGGAAACATGGCACAGGGCCTTTTCGGTATTTCTCCCACACTTTGGAATTACTGTCCAATGGGTTAAACTGAAGACCAAGGGCTGTCAGTGGTTCTCAACCTGTGGATCCCCAGATGTTTTGGCCTTCAACTCCCAGAAATCCCAACAGCTGGGAATTGTAAGTTGAGAACCACTGGGCTAGATCTTGAGATCTGTCAACCCTAAATAAAAAATGTAAAGTGGAATGTGATTTCCTTGCATTTTTAGCTGTAGAATTGCAGTTAGTTTCTTTTATACCAGAATGCTCTTCTGAGTGCATGTAGCATGTCAAACGTTTTAATAGAGTGACTCAATTGTTCTTCCTTTTTTTCCTCTCCATCTACTGCCAAAGAAGTATATAATATTACTTTTAATTTTGTGGAGATTTGCCAGATTGATTTCTTCCTTGTTCCCTCAATTAAAGAAAATGTCCAAGGCATTTCAAATTAGGTTATGTAGCATTTTAGAATACAGGAAGTGACACTTAGGTGTGCTCTTAGGTTTCCAGTGATCTCAGGTAGTACTTCTTATTCAGTTAAAAGTCCAGCCTGAAAGTTATTGCTCAGCTTACTTGTTCTCTATAAATCCTGAGATTGCAAGAGTGGACTTGGTATAGAAAGCTTGTATCTTTATAATATTGGAAAACAAAAGTAGGAAGGAAAAACTCTGCCCAGTAAGAAAGCTCAGGGTACTTCCAGACAGGCCATTATCCCAGGAGCATCCACGTTTTAAAAATGTAGATGTTCCCGGGGCCCATCTACTTTACATTTACTTTACTGTCCTGATGTTCTTCTGGGACTTTCTGGGGGGACACTGGGACACTGTAACCCCCTCCCCAAAAGACTTGCCTGCCCTCCATTGGAGAACATTGGAGAGCTGCAACTCTCCCAGCACACAGAAATGATGTGCCAGGAGAAAGAGGGGGCAGGAGCTATTTTCCTTCCCCTCCCTTCTCCTGGCGCGTCATTTCTACGTGTCAAGAGAGTGGCGGCAGCTCTTCAGTGGAGGCTGGGTAAGTACTTTCCTTTTTTCAATGACTTTTTGGGATCTTTTGGGGAGGAGGCTGGCATTCCCCCAGTTTTCTGGGCTCATTTAGCCTGGAAAACTGTGGGAATACTATCTGAACTGCAGTCCAGACACCGGAATTAGTGGGTTTATTGAAGAAGGTGTGGAATAAACCCACTATCAATTAATTCATCACAGGGTTTTCCTGGTTTGTGGCAGATTAATTTGGGTTTGTCCAGGACGTCATCTGGACAGCCCCCTTTTTATTGTGGAAATTCCCACAATAAAGTGGCTGTCTGGATGCGCCCTCACGTTCTCTTTGCACAACAAAGTGTGACAAAAAAGGAAGGCAAATCTTCACCAGGCTTATATCAGTTCTGTCAGCGATCAAATGCTGATGGCATGTGCTAGTGGGATGCTGATGCAGAGTTGATAGCAGAGTTTGCCGCACATGCAAATGCACATGGTAAAAGACAAGCACCCATACCTGTATGAGCAGCATTTTCTACTTCTTAGAGAGTGATTAGTAGGAGCAGACAAAACCCCGTCCAGACACCGGAAGGGGGGTTTTTTGAAAGAAGGTGTGGAATAAACCCACTATCA